>CM033476.1:279691166-279738758 GCA_019447015.1 Hymenochirus boettgeri | reverse complement strand
GACCAAAACCCACCTGACAGATTACTCCCAGTTGCTGCCTTATGAAAGAAAGAAGTCAAATAAAATACCACATTATTGGCATCTGGTTTTATTTTCCATTAAAATGAAGCTTTAATCATATTTACCTTTACAAGGGAGATTTGAATCACTGCATAGAAATATAATTTTACTTAACATTAGGGGGCAGTGCTGCATGTGGGTAGAAGCTTTTAGGTAAGTATGTTAAGTGGTAGAGATGCTAAAATCATGTTGTACATATTAGGTATAGGATGCATTTCACATTGTGTGGCAATTTTATGTACGGTGTGTGGGGGTACTATCATATGTTTCTGACTTCATTAGAGAAAAGACAGACGGTACTTTTTATGAGCCCCAATTCCCCTGTAACTAATACATTTTTTCGGAGGCACAACAAATATGATCAGGAAAGATATTTCCCAAGAAAAGAAGCATACGTAACCCTATGTTTTGTGTGACAGGTATTAAACCTGTGTTCTGTGTGTGACAGATATTATACCTATTGTTCTGTGTGACAGATATTACATATTGTTCGGTGTGAAGGTATATATCTATTGACTGTGTGACGGGGATTACAGATATTATACCTATTGTTCTGTGTGACAGGGATTATACCTATTGTTCTGTGTTACAGATATTATACCTATTGTTCTGTGTGACAGGGATTATACCTATTGAACTGTGTTACAGATATTATACCTATTGTTCTGTGTTACAGGTATTATACCTATTGTTCTGTGTTACAGATATTATACCTATTGTTCTGTGTGACAGATATTATACCTATTGATCTGTGTGACAGGGATTATACCTATTGTTCTGTGTGACAGGGATAATACCTATTGTTCTGTGTGACAGGGATTATACTTATTGTTCTGTGTGACAGGGATTATACCTATTGATCTGTGTGGCAGGGATTATACCTATTGATCTGTGTTACAGATATTATACCTATTGTTCTGTGTGACAGGGATTATACCTATTGTTCTGTGTTACAGATATTATACCTATTGTTCTGTGTGACAGGGATTATACCTATTGAACTGTGTTACAGATATTATACCTATTGTTCTGTGTGACAGGGATTATACCTATTGAAACAGATCAATAGGTCATAAATCCCTGCCACACGATCAAGGTATAATCCCTGTCACACAACAATAAGTATAATCCCCTGTCACACAGACAATAGGTATATCCCTGTCCACAGAACAATGTACATCCCTGTCACACAGATCAATAGGTATAATATCTGCCACACAGAACAATAGGTATAATATCTGTAAACACAGAACAATAGGTATAATACCTGTAACACAGAACAATGTAATATCTGTAACACATTTCAATAGGTTAATCCCTGTCACACAGAACAATATGTATATATCTGTACACAGTTCATAGTATAATCCCTGTCCACAGAACAATAGGTATAATATCTGTAACACAGAACAATATGTATAATATCTGTAACCAGAACAGTAGGTATAATCCCCTGTCACACAGAAAATAGGTATATATCTGTAACACAGTTCAATAGGTATAATCCCTGTCACACAGAACAATAGGTATAATATCTGTAACACAGTTCAATAGGTATAATCCCTGCACACGAACAATAGGTATAATATCGTACACAGATCAATAGTATAATCCCTGTCAACAGAACATAGGTATAAATCTGTAACACAGATCAATAGGTCTAATCCTCCACACAGATCAATAGGTATAATCCCTGTCACACAAACAATAAGTTATATCCCTGTCAACACAGAACAATAGGTATTATCCCTGTCACACAGAACAATAGGTATATCCCTGTCACACAGATCAAAGGTATAATATCTTCACACAGAACAATGGTAATAATCTGTAACACAGAACAATAGGTATAATACCTTAACACAGAACATAGGTAAAATCTAACACGTTCAATAGGTATAATCCCTGTCACACAGAACATAGTATAATATCTGTAACACAGTTCAATGGTATAATCCCTGTCACACAGAACAATAGGTATCATATGCGTAACACAGAACAATAGGTATAATATCTGTAACACAGAACAATAGGTATAAATCCCTGCCAACAGAACAATAGGTATAATATCTGGACACAGATCATAAGATAATCCCTGCAACACAGATCAATAGGTATAATCCCTGCCACACAGATCAATAGTAAAATCCCTGTCACACAGAACAATAGTATTATCCCTGTCACAACAGAACAATAGGTATAATCCCTCAACTAATCAGAGTATAATATCTGTCACACAAACATAGGTATAATATCTGTAACACGAATCAATATGTATATCCCTGTACACACAGAACAATAGGTAAATCCCTGTCACACAGAACAAATAGTAGTATATATCTGTAACACAATCAAGGTATATCCCTGCCACACAGAACAATAGGTATAATACCTGTAAACACAGATCAATAGGTAATATCCCTGCCACACAGAACAATAGTATAATACTGTTAACACAGAACTAGGGTGTGATACCGTACACACAGGACAATAGGTATAATCCCCTGTCACACAGAACAATAGGTAGAATCCCTGTCACACGAACAATAAGTATAATCCCTGTCACACAGACATAGTATAAATCTGTCACCAGAACATAGGTTATCCCTGCACACAGAACAAAGTAATAATACTGTCACACAGAACAATAGGTATAATATCTGTCACACAAACAATGGTTAATATCTGTCACAGCAAACGGTATAATCCCGTCACAAGAACAATAGTATAATCCATGTCCAAACAAACATAGGGTATAGCCTCGTCGCATACGAATAGTATCCCACAAAACAATAGTATAATCCAGGTCACACAGAACAATAGGTATAATCCTGTCACACAGAACAATAGGTATAATCCCTGTCACACAGAACAATAAGTTAATCCAATGTCACACAGAACAATAGGTATAATATCTGTCACACAGAACACCAGGTTATAATCCTGTCACACAGAACAATAAGTATAATCCATGTCACACAGAACAATAGGTATATCCCTGTCACACAGAACAATGGTATAATCCTGTCACACACAACAATAGGTATAATCTCTGTAACACAGACATAGTATAATCCCTGCCAACAAACAATAGGTATAATACCTGTAACACAGATCAATAGGTATAATCCCTGCCACACAGAACAATAGGTATAATACCTGTAACACAGAACATAGGGTGTGATACCTGTAACACAGGACAATAGGTATAATCCCTGTCACACAGAACAATAGGTATAATCCCTGTCACACAGTTCAATAAGTATAATCCCTGTCACACAGAACAATAAGTGATAATATCTGTCACACAGAACATAGGTAAATATCTGTCACACAGAACATAGGGATAATATCTGTCACACAGAACAGCAGGTTTAATACCTGTCACACAAACATAGGGTTACGTAGGCTTCTTTTTCTGGGAAATATCTTCCTGATCATATTGTGTTGCCCTCCGAAAAAAGTTATTAGTTACAGGGGAATTGGGGCTCATAAAAATACCGTCTGTCTTTCTCTAATGAAGTCAGAAACATATGATAGTACCCCAGCACACTGTACATAAAATGGCCACACAATGTGAAAATGCATCCTATACCTAATATGTACAAACTGATTTTAGCATCTGCTACCACTTAACATACTTACCTAAAAACTTCTACCCCATGCAGCACTGCCCCCTAATGTTAAGTAAAAATTATATTTCTATGCAGTGATTCAATCTCCCTTGTAAAGGTAAATATGATTAAAGCTTCATTTTAAGGAAAATAAAACCAGATGCCAATAATGTGTATTTTATTGACTTTCTTTCTTTCATAAGGCAGCAACTGGGAGTAAATCTGTCAGGTGGGTTTGTGTGTTCGGAACAGCAAAGGGTTAACATTTAATTTACATGATCCTGTCAGTCTCCTCCTCCCATCTCATCTCTGTTCCCTTAGTTCTGAATACATAGAACACAAAGGGATGAAAGATCTGTACATATAAGGCAAGTCTAGTGAATCTGGTGTTCATAAAATAAAAGGTTGTATGGTCCCATTTGAGTATTACGTCACATACAGAGCAAAACAATTGTGACCTGTGACCAGTGCAGCCATCGAGTCAGTCAACGTATCATCCGTATGACAGGGGATGTTCCTTTACTGACTCCAAATGGCAACTGGAAAGGATCCCTGGATCAGCAAAAACTAGGGAGATTTAATAAGTTCTTATTGTTAAAAACGGTGCTAATTTGCCCCAACCAATCAGATATGATTTAACATTTGAAAGCTAACATCTGATTGGTTGGGGCAAAATTAGCACCATTTTTACGATAAGAACTATTATTGAATTAACCTTTCTCACTGTAAAGAAACCTTTCCTAACCTGAAGATGAAACTTCTTTTCTTAATCTTAAAAGATGTCCGTGAGTCTATTGATGTGATCTATGCAGCAGAGAGTTTATTGAAAGTCACATTAATATTGTATATCTGATCATATCATATCCCTACTTAAGGGGAACTGTGTCTTCATACAAGTCCTTTATAAAAGTGCACACTCCTACCTTTAAAATGTCTCTAGCTGCAGTCTATATCCAAGTTACAGCAGTATAAAGGGTTTTCTTTCTGCTAAAGTGTGAGCTGTGATATCCTAGCACCACTGGTATGCCCCCAGTCTCAGGTTCGAGCATGCCCACTTGTATTACCTGCTGCATCTAAGCCCTCACCCCCCCCCCAAACTTCTTTATTATTTTTAAAGATGCCACAAACCTGAAAATGTTTTCTCAATGTTTTCTCTCTCCCTAAGGTGCCCCTATGTAGAGAAATGTATAGAGAATGGTTGAAGGTCTGTAACTAGCTTATCAGTTACCCTCAAGCCCCACTTCATTAATTTAAACAGCTTAACTAATCTGTCTTCATATTCAAGCCCCTCTATTCCCCTTATAATTTGTGCCCTTCTCTAACTCTTTCATTTTCACAAAGTCCCTTTTATGTATGGGATTCCAAAACTGCACCACATATTCCAATAATGCCTTCTAGAAAAGAAGAATATTTACTCCCTTGAATCTATCCCCTCTTTATACTAGACATATCTTGCTAGCTCTAGTCATTGCTGACTTACTACACTAAGTTTACGACTGGACCGCAATTTTTTTTCCTAGAGAGATTAATTTACAAAGACATTTGAGGCAGCACAATGACTTTATCAAAATGGATCACCTTGCATTTATCAGTTTCGTGACGGTGTAAATAGGCTTTGTCCTGCCCACTTTGAATTTTTGGAAATCAAAAAGATTTTAGCTCCTTTATAAATATGGCCTATAGTAATACTAATATAACAAGCTTAGTTGTAGCAAACAATAAGATTTTGTCTTATATAAAAGAAGTATATGTTAAAGGAAGCAAATATTTATTCTATTCCTCTGCAAAGCCTGGTAAGACCACATCAAGATTTTCAGTGCTTTGGAATTCTATATACCTATGGGTCTTTATGGACTGTAGTGGTTTCAGAGAAGGGCAAATAAATGAAAAGGGGGGAAAGCCTGTAAGGAGGGCTGCAAAGTTAAAGAGGAACTAAGGTCCAAAAATGACTTTAGGGAAATTGATAGGAATTGCTCTCCTGAGAGTTTTTGCAATTTATTTCCATTGTTTATTTGCATAGTTTTGAAGATATTTACATTTTTGTGTGTGATATGGCAACAGCATCACCAGGTCCCCTGCACTTCCTGCTTCCTGCTCTGAAACCTGTCAGTCAATCTGCCCTGTGTCTCCTCCCATTTGCAGCCCCCCTGGTCCCTCCCACTCATGGACCCCATGGTCCCTCCAGTTGCAGGCCCCCCTTGGCCCATTCCCTTACAGACTCATGTGGTCTAAGCCGCCCCCCACCCGCGGGTGCCTAAGCCCCGCCCACCCCGGTGCCTGGCCCTGCCCACTCACTGGTGCTTAGCACGCCCATTGAGGGTGCCTAAGCCCCACCCACTTGTGGGTGCCTAAGCCCCACCCAACTGTCGGTGCTAAGCCCACCTACTTGCCGGGCCTAAGCCCCACCTGCGGTGGCCTAAGTCCCACCCACTCACCAGTGCTGTGGGCCTCTCTGACACCCCCGCTAACCCCCCTGAAAACTCTGTGGAAACAGCCATTTCAGGCAGAGTGAGAAATTTGCCTGAAAAGGCTGTTTTTCACATAGTGAGAGAGAAGGGCTGTAGATTCCTTACCTTCTCTGCAGCTGCAGGTCCTTCACACAGCAGAGAGGAGGAGGGACTTCCTGTCTCCCTCACACACTGAGGGAGTCTGAGGCTGTGCTCGCCGGCGGCACTGTGCAGGAGAAAGCCTTAGAATGTCCACATGTCAGCCTCCCACCCATTTACTTTCTGGTCAGTCATTTCTTTATATCTTGGGCTGTGGAGCACGTAGAGAGGTAGGAAACTGGCCTTTCATTTAAACTCACTTGTTTGGAGACCACAGTTCCCCTTTAATCACACTGGGGATAAAATGATGAGAAAGGATATAATTACTATTTCAATTGATAAATGGGTCCTAAAAACTCTCTGCAAAATTGTTTACAATCAGAGGATACATGGGCATCCCTCAAGTCTAGAATAAAAGGAAACTGTTTTCAGGTTCAGATGGGTCATTTACATCAGACTGGTGTAACTGGAATAGTCCTCAGACAACTTTTAACTGGTGGGAGTCTTGGATTAGTTTCAAGAGAGGGCTAATTGCCTTTTTAGGGAGTGTGGCTGCAGGGTTGCCATTTTTTTGAAGAATCTGAATTAATGGGATATATAAGACACACTAGTTCCCATTTTATGAAAAAACAGTGTAAGGGCTGGGCCACACTGCTGCGCTTGCATTTGCGCTTGCATTTGCACATGTGTTTTTTCATATCATTGAAAACGCGGCAACGCAACCGAAACACGTGTTTTCGGTGCATGGCGATTGCGATTTGCATTCTGCATTTTAAATCGCAATCGCATGCGTTTTTCAATAGTTAATGAAAAAATGCAATGAAATCGCATGCGATTGTGTTTGGATTTTGTTTGCGTTGCAGTGTGGCCGTGCCCTAAGAAAGATATGGCTGCTTTGAAAGGTGGGCAGGCAGAGGTTAACCAGTGTGGCTCCAGAATTACTCATACTGATGGCCATAGCAAAATATTTTTGTAGCAAAAATATGATGAAAGTTTTCTAGAAATATCTTGGAGCTGATTTTGCATGAAAGACCTCAGCTTAATGGGGAGGTATGAATAAATTTTATGTTTAATTCATTCCATTTTACCCCTTCTGGAATGCTGCCTTTTCTTGCCTGAATTTACATTTAATTGTTTAGTTTTTCTTCAAAACTAAAGGTTCGTACACACGTGCGATCACGGGTCCCGACCCGCGACGCACGATGTGTACGAACGTTCGTTTCGTCCGATAATCGGCCCGTGTGTGGGGCCTTTATCGCCCGAAACAGACGGTAAACTGACAGAAATTGCTGTTAAAGGGCATCTATAGTGGGAAAATGAACTTTTTTTTCTTTCTTTCTCCATGTGTTCTATAATTCCCTACACCCCCAGAGTGTCTCACTTTTTTCAGATTCCCTCTCTGTCCTGAGATACACCAGTTAGAAGAATACGTGATTGCTTCCTCTACTCCTACTTGGACTGTCAATCAAATCCCTGTGACTTGATCCCCCTTCCCTGCTCTGTATAAACATAGAGATAACCGCATTAGCAGGGGGAAAAGGTAGCTTTGATGTTAGATATAAGGCTGCACTTGACCCCCCTTCTTGATAGACTTCACTGATTGATGATGGTCACAAAGTTGAGATCGTAACTGTACTGATCTCCTTCTTCTGTGTCTCCAGGACAGCTTACTTTCTATGGCCACTGTGCGTGGGTGGTTTTTCAGGATGTTGAACTTTTAACTCCTACTGCACATAAAAAGCTTGTCGGTTAGCCGGAGCTGAGACATGGAGAGGTAACAGAGGGGAGGGAGAAGGGGGAGTGCTGCACATAGATCTGACACCATGGTTAAACAGAGTCAGTGACGATATAGGATTAAGGCAGCACAGAGTACATGAATTTAACTTTGCAAAGGGGCAAGTGTTTTTTTTCACTATAGATGCCCTTTAACAGATATAGATTAAGAAGCCAACAGAAGGCTTACTGAGAACCATCCGGTTGCCATAGAACCAGAATGTTTACTATTAACTGCCGTTGCCATAACAACTAGAATATTACTATCAACTGCCCGTTGCCATGGCAACCGAATGTTTACGATCAACAGCATGGTGCCATAGCACCAGAATGTTTACTTTCAACTGCTCGGTTGCTATAGCAACCAGAATGTTTTCTATTGACTGCTGATGCCATAGTGACATTACTAAAAAAAATGCACCCAGACACTTTTAAGCACTATTAACAGATATAGATAAGAAGTCGCACCAAGTGCAACTTTTTTTTGGGCCAAATTTGATTTATGCAAAATTATGATGTCATCTAATGTCTAGTGACATCATTAAAAAATGCACCCAGACCCTTTTAAGCACTATTAACAGATATGGAATAAAAGTCGCCCCAAGTGCAATTCTTTTTGGGCCAAAATTTAATCTATGGAAAATTAGATGTCATGTTGATGTCATAGTGACATCACTAAAAAATGCACCCAGACCATCTAAACACTATTAGCATACATTCCTATAACAATAGTATTATGCTGTGCACAGACCAGCTAATTTTCCCATCAGACAGGCTAAGACCAGTTAAGTCGGCCACCACAACTGTAGTTTTGGTTGGTGGGCCAAAATTTGGCCTGTGTGTGCACAGCCTTAGACCCTGAGCAAATGGGAAAATCAGATGCATTCTGGATCAAATTAAAATAACATGTATAAAAACAGGTAACAGCAAAATATTAAAGAGCATGTTCTGTCCCAAAACTAAAATTTAACCCACTGTCTGGCCTTACTGTTAGTGTCAAAAATACTTACCTTTCGCCTCTGCTCCATACGGTTATCCTGCAGTGGCTTATCAAATCCAGGAAACTGAAGAGTAGGATCCTTCCTGTGTTAAAAAGGTTTCTGTCCCTTCTCTGTCTTCGTGGGAGCCGTGCAATAGTTATAACACATGCAATTTTTTATTCTCTGTGTAGGAATAACCAAGCCCCCCCCCCCCCCAGCAAAAATATATGCCCCCTTCTCCTACTTCATCTACAGTGGTTTTTCTAGTGGAGACAATCCCTGTCTTAGGGAAAGTAAAATGATGGGGGGGGGGCTGTGGTGACAGGGGCTGCTTCCTGCAGCTACTCCCTGAATCAATCGTTTTAACAGAACAACTAGGGTGTCCACTTTGCCAAGGATATAGTAATGCACGTTCCTTGATTTGCAGCTGCACTTTACTTCCTCTCTCCTCTCTACCACTCCCCAATGCCCTCTAGAGCAGTGGTTCTCACACTATTTCAGACTTGCTCACAACTGGAAATGCAAATTGGGTGTATCAGCACATCTGTGTTCTTAATGAAGGACTCTCCTTCATTACTGAGAAATTTTATTTTTATTTATACTGTTTACAGGAAACTTTACTGAATATTCAAATTGTATAGTAATATATAGTTTATAGGAAGACATGACAAAAAATGAAACATTTGAGAGATTTGTTTTTCAACATATTGTCTTTTTTTTAGAGTTAAATGTGTTAACAGCAGGAGGCCACTTTGAAATATGGCATCTGTGGATCTGTCGTGTGCCCCAGTGTGCCATGCATTTGTGAGACACTGCTCTAGAGTAAGGCAATGCACACATTAGATGATAGTCATGATTTGATTGTTAAAGGGGAACTATGGTCCAAAAATGACTTTAGGTAAACTGACAAATGCTCTCCTGAGAATTTTTTTAATTGTATTATTTTGCATAGTTTTGAAGATTTTTACATTTTTGCGGGTGATTGCAGCAGCATCACCAATCCCCTGCACTTCCTCTTCCTGCTCTGAAACCAGTCAGTCAATCTGCCTGTGTCTCCTCCTCCCCTTGTCATCCCCCCTGGTCCCTCCCACTCATGGACCCCATGGTCTTTCCAGTTGCAGACCTCCCATGGCCCATTCTCTTACAGGCCCATGTGGCCCCGCCCACCCACGGTGTTGTGGCCCTGCCCACCCAGGTGCATAAGCCCACAGAAAACTCTGTGGAAACAGCCTTTTCAGGCAGTTGGAGAGAAGGGCTGTAGATTCCCTTGTCTTCTCTGTCAGGACTTCACACTGCAGAGAGGAGAGGAACTTCCGTTCCCTCATACACTGAGGGAGTCTGAGGCTGTGCTCGCCAGTGGTACTGTTCAGGAGAAGCCTTAGGAATTCACATGTCAGCTCCCACCATTAACTTTCTAATCGTAATTTCTTTTTATCTTGGGCTGTGGAGCGCGTAGAGAGTGGGTTGATGGCTCGTTTTAAAGGTAGGAAACTGGCCTTTTCCTTAACTTGTTGGAGACCGCAGTTCCCCTTTAAGACCAGTCGTTAGGTCTTAAAAATCAGTCTTAATATTCTATCAGTACCAACAGACTGCTTGGTATTGGCCAACAACCGTTTTTTCTTGGAGAGGGGAGATGGAATGTCCATAAGAACCCCTGTGGCTCCCCTATGTTGTTTAGTGATCTGGCAAGATGGAATCTCTAAATGACTCTCTAATCGGATGTTTGATGGCCACTTCGTTGACAATTATCTAACGTGTGCAAGACATAGTCCCTCCATTTCCCTGATGACATATGCTACACTGAGATAATACCACTTTTATTTTGCAGTTAGACACTCTCACTCTTTCCTGATATCTTCAGCTGAGTCAAGTCAACTTCAAAACCTGAGAGAACTGCCAGAAATCTACCAGAGACCAACATTTCAAGAGACCCTCTATCAGATATTTTCCAAGCAGGAAATTCCAGTGGACATGATTGTAACATCTGGACTGCTGGTGGTCTACACTTCACGTGGACTTAATGATGCCAATTTTAGAGATTCTCTACTTTAGCTGATTTCATAATTGTTAGAGATTTTCCAATACACGTGAGCAGTTGCTCCAGTTGTTTACAGATGTAAACACTAAATCCATCCCATAGGAAAAATGCAAATGTGGGAACAGTTTATTTATACATCCGTTTTCTTTCTTACTGGTTTATTTCACTTAAGGTTTTTCCCTTTTATTCTGCTTTAGATTATCAGTTACATTAGATATGATCTGCCGTTTGTTTTCTATAATAGAAAGACCATTGTATAGATTATTGTGGTAAGTTATCTTTGTCCTCGTGGATGGGTTATTGTCCTCACTCCTCAATCCGGTAAGCTTTTCACTGGTCACCAATTGTTAAAATTCATACTTTATTTTAACATTTAAAAACTATCACATAATCTATGGGCGCTGACGCGTTTCGAGCGACATTACCCGTCTCTTACTCATAGGCTACCTGCTCATGCTCCCGTAAGAGCTATTTATACTGAAATGTCTATGAAAGCACACTCCCCTCTACTGTTCCCGATAGGGAACTAACTTTGTTACTTCTATCACTCTCTCAGATAGTGTTTGCAGATTTGCTAATTAGTTGGTTCCCTCACATATTCAGTTAACTCTTCGAGAGCACAATCCATCCTCTTTGTAGTGATCTTATTTGCTGAGTTAAAATCATTCAACAAAATATCTAAACTGATAGGATATGTGATACATTTTATAACCATTTCACTTTTATAAAACTCTATAAACTAACAAGTAATTTAATCTATGTATAACAATCCCTTATACATGTACATCTCTATAGATCTCCACTTAATTCTTTACAAACTGTGTCAAAATCCTTGTATCCCATATAGCAGTTGATATCACATATTAGATTGAGTCCCTGTGGAATCCTTGTTTTTTAATTCCATCCCATCACTTCTTTCTTTCGTAAAATTTTACCCATCCTTATTTCTGCTATCTCTTGGTACCCATTGTATGCTTGTACACCTAATTTGTTGATTTGATTTCCTTACACTCAAAAAAGTGTCTTGCTATGGGGCTTTTTCTGTTATTTAATTTAATATCCCTACGTGTTCTCGATTCTATCCTTAGTTTCCGTGTCGTGCTCCCACATATTGTGAATTGCCACGTTAAACATGTCATTAGTATACTACATGGTAGTGTTACGTTCACATTTGTTTCATATTATACGTTTTTCCTGTACTGAACTTTTAAACTCTGATCCTTTGCTAACATTTTGCATGTGATACATCTTGTATTGCCCCATTTGAAGGTACCTTTCGTATTAACCAATCTTCTGTTGATGCCCTGGGTTTTAATTTCCACTTGGGGAAAGTAAGTCACCCAAGTTTCTCGCTCTTTTAGGTATATATTGAATTCCATTTTCCAGCACTTTTTTTTAGATTTATGTCCTCATAAAGTATCGGTGTATATTTTTAAATGATTTTAGTTATTTGGTGAATTGAGGGCTTTAAGTGGTTATAAATTTCAATTTATTCCTGTTCTTTGGATTTTTTTATTGATTTCTCTGTTTCTTTTTTTATTCTTACTGCCTGTTAAGTGTTAACTGATATGTGAGGGAACCAACTAATTAGCAAATCTGCAACACACTATCTGAGAGAGTGATAGAATGTAACAAAGTTAGTTCCCTATCGGGAACAGTAAGGGGGAGTGTGCTTTCATCACTTTCAGTATAATAGCTCTTACGGGAGCATGAGCGTAGCCTATGAGTAAGAGCGGTAATGTCGCTCGAAACCGTCAGGCAGCCAATGGATTATGTGATAGTTTTTAAATGTTAAAATAAGTATGAATTTTTTAACAAATTGGTGACCATGGAAAAGTTCTTACCGGATTGAGGAGTGCGGACTAATAACCCATCCACGGAGGACAAAGAACTACCAAGCTAACGGACCGAGTGAAGGGTCGGGGCAGTCCTGCACCCGGATCACCAACTCGGACGGTGAGTCCAAATCCAAGGGGAGCAAATGCAATACTTGTTCGGGGGAAGAGTTTAAACATTTAAATACATGCTGAGAATACTAATAGAAGGTTAAGAAGGAAATAGCGATAGATCTGGGGTTCTGTACACCCAGATCTCCCCTTCACTTTAAGTAAGCCTACCCAACACTCGAAATTTGAAACACATATGTAAAGATACATTGGTTAGTTAAATGGTTAATCCACTGAACGATAGTGGTCACCGGATTCTGGGACCGTAATAACTCTGTAACATTGTTCTAATATGTAACTATAGATTATTGTGTCAAGGAGAATATTCCTCTGAATTTATGTATATTAATTGCGCTGGGGGCATCTAATAAAAAGCAACTGTTTATAAAAAGTAGATGGATCTGTTTTTGAGGATATTTAAAATTCGTATCCTCCAGCTATAAATATTTATTGTGTAATAAGGAAAAGATTTGATCCGTGAAAACCTCTCCGGTCTACTTGGTTCTTACCAACATGGAACATAAATAACAGTGAAGTTTTCTGCTAATTATATCTGCTAGTAACTAATGTTAGTATATTTGCATAACCTTGTAGGTACGCGTGTATGTAGTGCAATGAACATGTCCAGTAGTAGTACTACCTGCTTTGACTTCCTCATCCCCAATAACCTAGGTAGGATTGCACAAAAACCATTCTACTTGGCCGCCTTCCTTAGCAGCTGCCCTGGACCTCACTGAAGATTTTTTTTGCACAACTAATATAACATCATTGATCAACATAATTTAGCAACCAAGATAAAAAAAAAGACAAAGAATGAAATGCATTAAAATATCCATTAGTAAAGCATGGCTATCTAATGTATCTTACCCCACAAGCTCCACACATACATACTTTACCCGGGTGAAGACATAAACCTCTAGTTCTTGCCTTCTTGCCTTCTCCGGTCCTCTCCACCTCCCTTCATCCATTGGACATGAGGCCAATGAGAAGATGTGATTTTCCAGGAGCGTGTCTTTCTATTGGCCCTATGTTGAACCTGGAAGAGGGTCCGGAGCTTTAACACTTTGAAGGGCCAGCCCACCCTATATACCAATCTATACTTTCCCTACCCTGAACAACCCAAGACTGCAAAAGTTACTTACTAGCCTGACATTCCTAAAGAAGATATTAATTTCAAAGCTTACAACACCTCATCTTAAAAGCTGTAAGAGCTCTTAAAGCTTAGAGTTGGCACTGTTGCAGCAACAGCTTGGTCAAGCAGTCAGTCGTGTGGCTGCAACTTTATCTGTCCAGATTGACTGCTGTGCTAGGAGAAGATGGAAGAGGATAAAGGAACAGTGATGAGGGTGGTGAATTTCGAGTGAATATATTTCTTCACAATGTTGGGGCTGGTAAGTCAACTATTGTGTTTCTTTTGGTTTCGGGGTTGGGGAGGCAAGTATAGTTTTTTAAGATTTTAAGCCAGACACAGCCAAAAAAGTAAAATGCAAGATATAGTATATCTTTAAAGAGAAGTAAAGGGAAAATATCACCTTTGACATCTAAAAGTACTTACCTTCCTGGGGTTTATGCTAACTGCCAGCTCTCACGTGCCCCTGGATCTTCTACTGGCAGGTCTGGCGGGCCTGTCACATGACCTACCTCTGGGAGCTGAATGGCATTGCTTTCCAGGTGTCACATCTTTTTTAAACCACCCTGTGACATGAGCGCTGATCTTGTGTTTATACTGTAAATGTATTGGTGATGGTTAATAACTAATAAATAAGGCTTCACATCTCAGCTGTTGACATTTTTTTTATGTATTTTTATTTCTTCATTGTACAATGCTCCTCCACAATCGGTTACTTTGTGCCAGAATACTCCGATTACTGATATTCATTCTAAAACATTGGAAAGGGGTTTATTAGGAATCAAATTGGATGAGGCTTTTGTTGTAGGGTAAACTGAACGCAGCATTGGATGTCTTTTGTCTTTCTATGTATAAATTCTAAGTGAGTAGAAAGGATAATTCATATGTTTAACTATTCAACCAATCCTAAGCAGTAGTACAGCTGTAATACATCCCCAAGCCATGGCAGGAGATGGAGGAGTTGGCAGACACACCAAATCCAACTCTCATTGCTGCTGACCCAATTTGCAGTGGGTGGACCCAGACCGATTTACCATTGGCACAGTTGGCATGTGCCTAGGGGCGCCTGAGGTTGGAGGAGAAAGCTTTTAATCTCCTCCCATCAATCCAAACCCTTTATAAGGAACAGCAAAAAGCAGAGTAGCACTCCAAAGTAAACTTAGATTTATTGAAGACACACACAACATACACAAACGTTTCGGG
The DNA here is from genome assembly GCA_019447015.1 of Hymenochirus boettgeri. NCBI lineage: Eukaryota > Metazoa > Chordata > Amphibia > Anura > Pipidae > Hymenochirus > Hymenochirus boettgeri. Next base: position 279,723,469 of record CM033476.1, on the reverse strand, counting down.
GGGAACTTGCCCCTTCCTCAGTGTAAGGAGGGGGCAAGTTTCCCCCGAAACGTTGTGATATGTTGTGTAGTCTTCAATAAATCTAAGTTTACTTTGGAGTGCTACTCTCGCTTTTTTCTGTCCTTGTAACTATATATCCATCAAGGGTTGGATTACCTAGAGAGTGAGCACCCACATGTGGACGAGTTGCAGAGATCCTACTGTGAGGTTTGTTGTTTCCCACCCCTTTATAGCTATTTTCTTCTCCCCAATAAAGAGAAATGGTGTTGTGGTTTAGGGGTGGTCTTTTGGCCTACGGCTCCTGAGGTGTAAATCCCAACCCTGGGTGATCACATTTTAGACTGGTCAAGGGGACATCAGCTCCCTTGGTCTCTCATTAATTTTGGATGGCAAGGTCTCAGTAAATGCAAAATTACAGGTTGGAATTTTGGCTTAATTGATCACCTTGTATCAGAAAAAGAATAAAAGGTTATATGTGCACAGATCATCACCTTGCAGGTGAAAGACTCTTCTGAACTTTTTAAACAATTGCCGTTCCCAAAGGGCGACGTTTGGTCTCAAACGTATGATCTATAAACACACAAAGTAGCTACCTATTAGCTCTCTCTAATGGATAGTAAAAGGCAACAAACGTGAAAAAAGGTGTTTAAACACACTCACAATCAAACTTCAGGTCTGGGTGCACATGCCCCAGACCCTTCACAGAAAATTTCCCCAATATCATACAGTAATACGTTCAGAGGATCTTTAGAGTACAAGCAGTAACTCACTGCTTGTATATGGTGGCTCAGGTGCAACTTGGCCCGAGCCTGTCACTATGGCCAAACACAGTCATGAATACACCAAGTAAGAGCGTGCCCATGAGAATTTAAGAACGGCGGTCCACGTAGTAAAATCAAATCATACTTTATTGGTAATCCATAAATATCTGGACCAAACGGCCCCTGACCGTTTAAATCATAGGAAGACACCTGATTGATCACCCTGATTGAAATTTAATATAGATTAAGAACCTACAAGCAACAATGGCAGTCAGAGGAGGCGTTTCAGTAATGTCTGTCAGCCATTTTCTGTTTGGTCAGCAATCACAGGCTTGACTTGAGATTGCTACCAGGAAGCTGCAAAGGACGAATACAAAGCGAGATCGGGTTCGTATATAAGTTTACAAGCATATGTTGGAAAGTATGTATAATGAAAGCTGAACCTATGTACAATTTTTTGTTAAGAGGGTAGAGATGCCTTTTCAAAATACTGCACAACTGCTGGACTGAATATCTGCCATTACCCTTTAATTTTCAACCATAGACTACAGACAGATTGATTTTTTGTGTGGAAGGTTTATTACACATAGTACAGTATATGTATTGAGTTGAAAAAGACATACCTCTATCCATGTCCACCCCTCTTAGCAATATCCTCATTTCCTGCCTAACTGTTGATCCAAGAAGGCAAAAAAAAAACCCACCAAATTTATGAAGTGGGAAAAAATTCCTTCCTGACTCAAGGGGCAATCAGAACTTTTCCTTGGATCAACTCTACTTTATGTATCAATACCAGTAACTTGCAACATTCCTTGTTTGCAAACTCATCCAGCTTTTTTTAAAACTGACCATGAACCGGCTATTCCAACGTACATAAAGTTCCATAGCTTTTGAACCGTTCTCATAGTGAAAAACCCTCTGAACTTGAAGCCTAAACCGTTTTTTCTTCAGTCTTAAGGGTGTCCAGCGTCCTCCTGACATGCTCTATTGTGAAAACATGCCCAGATGATTATTGTATGCCCCGTAATGTATTTAAACACAGTAATCATATCCCCGCGCAAGCGCCTTTCTCCAGTCATACATAATTGTAACTTTCCAGTCTGTTTTCATATTCAAGCTCCCCCAATCCATTATTAATTATTTGCCCTTCTCTGAACCCTTTCCATTTCAAGGATGTCCTTTTTTACACAAAGCCAAAATTTCATTGTATATTCCAATAGGCCTTACAATGCTTTGTATAAGAGGGAGAATTCATTTTTCCTCCTTGAATCCATACCTCTCTTAATACAAACACATTCATGATGGTTCTGGCTGTTGCCCGCCTGCACTGCTTTGCTTCCTTGAAGTTTGTTGTCCACCAAACTTAAAAGTTACAAAATTTTGTGTCATCAGCAAACACAGAAAACTTGCTGACAATACCCACTTTCCAAATCCATTAATAAAAGATAAATAAGAGCGGCCCCAACACCAACCCTGTGGCAACCCCACTTAGCAGGGGAGGACTGGGACCTTTGGTGCCTGGAAGGCAAAATAACTAAGTGGCTTTTCACGGTGGATCACAACAATTTTGACCACCCCACTGTGCTAAGGTCACACTTAGTTACCCCATTATTAAGACTACTGTTTCTCATTTTACATTGTTGCCTGCAACATTTTCAAGTGTATGATTTTGGTTAAGACAACTTATCAATTATAGTCCTGAAATCTTCCACTCCCCCCTACAAGTACACTTTTAAGTCAGGTATTCTTACTAATTTTTCCTTTGTTCCTAAGCAACTGGAGTCTGCTAACACCAGCTAATGAACTGGATGGCTGGCAGCACTGAATAATAAACTGGGGGGTTTGATTTACGTTGGCTAATGAACTGTAGGGCTGACTTATGCTGGCTATAATCTGAAGGGCTGACAACATTGCCTAATGAATGGGGGCTGACAATGCTGGCCTAATGATCTGGAGGGCTGACTGTACACTAGCTAGGATCTGAGGGCTGACAACACTGGCTAATGAACTGTAGGGCAGGCTTACACTGCTAATAACTGAGGGCTTGACTGGTAAAGATCTAAGGAAGATGAGAGTTGTTACCTGTTCCTTGCCTATGTTAAGCTGAGGGTGTGTGCTGTGCCTTTCAAGCATGTATTTACTAATAGCTTCTGGTGGCAGCCCAAATTTTCATGGACCAGCCCAGGGGGCAATTGCCCCTCAGCCTACTGGCCAGTCCTCCCCGCACTTTAGTCCATAATGTGAAGCCCCATTAACAACTACTCTCTGTATCCTATTCATTAACCAATTTTCTATCCATGTACAAATTGTGACTCCCCAGACAAGGGACCTAGCTTATCTTTAGTCGCCTATGGGGGACTGTATCAAAAGCCTTTGCAAATCCAAGTAACTACATCTACTGCTATACCAGAGTCTAACTTTCTACTTACTTCTCCATAAAAGCCAAGCAAGTTAGTTTTGACAAGATCTATTACCCTAAATCCATGCGTTACTACTTATAATGTCATTATTAACCTTTCCAGTATCTTCGCCAGCCGTTCGGTAAGTAAGCTCTGGGGCCTCTTTGAACGTGTGAACTAGGCGAAAGTGGGGCTTGGGGGGATATCAAACATTTAAAGAGATAATTTTTTGGCTGGACTGCCCTTTAAATGAACCAGCGAGACATAACTGATGTATTGTCTTGAGGAAGCTACTGCTGTAGCAAAACGCATTGATCACATTCTCTCTGTGCTATCTCACACACAGACATCCCCCATAGAGACTGTCATTTGCTTTACCTGATTTTAAATCATTATTTCTTAAAGTGATATTGCTATTTTATTTGTTTTATACTGTTTTGCTAAATAAAGCCTTTTAAAACTACTGAAGTGTGAACCAGCCCTTGTATGGGGTAAAGAGAACAATAAAATAAAAGGAAAACACAAAATGTAAGTTAAAGGCAATGCGCCAACATTTTAATATACTGTGTTATTTATTAATCTGATTTTAACATTTATTTGTATCTCATGATTCTATCCCTGTGCACGAGTCACCTGTGCAACCTTGTAAAACGTAACACAATGTGCCTCATGTAAGGTGAGTAACGGTTTGCTGCGACTCAACTGACATAGTAAACCAAACCACTGGCTCTGAGGACATAAAGACAAACATAGATTTTCGATCGCTATTGTTGATCGTAAATAAACGATTGCGGCATTGATGTTTAATGGCACAGTATTTCTAAAAAGCAATAATGCGACTTTGTAATTATGGCCCTGTGTGTATTCTTGTTATTTTCCTGTAATAAACCTGTAAGGTACAGTATAAAGAAAAAAACTATGAAGTATAGAGAGCTGCTAAATGCAATCAGCTTGTAATCAGTGCTGCTAACTACATTTATGAAGAGCGTCCTACAATCAGCAGGTGATCTGAAAACCCTACAGGCTGTTCCACATCTTTAAAGCCAGCTATTTTCTGGCATTAAAGATTTCACGATAAAGCCACTTTTGGCACAGTACATCGGTTGTTGTGTTAGCAGGATCTTTTGGTACAACATTGCAACAGATTTAATGCAGTCATAAGATTTTAATAGCCTATAGTGGCTCCCCTTACTTGCCCCTTAAATATCCAAATAGATATAGCATATACCGTAGATATCCATACTTGTACTGTAGTAATGATGCTACCGTACATGCTTTAGAAGGAAACACACATTTATGTTTGTGAGGGTGTTGCTACTTTGTTGGCTTTAAGTAAAATATCAGGAAGCTGTTTAAGAGATAATTTCTTGGTTTTTTTATACAAAAATATTTCACATAATCCACTATAAATCATCCAACGCAAATTGATTGTACAGTACATAGTGGTGTGTGTTAAAAGAGGAAATTCTTCTTTTGATAAATCAGGATTTTATTCACAGGTGTGATATTTCTCTCCGATGGACACTGTGTTCATCTGGAAGCAGAAATAAAACCATAATACATTATCCCAGTATACTATGCAGTGGGCCATTTTAATAACACAGTATTCCAGTAAACTATGCAGTGGGCCATTTTAATACACAGTACCAGTATATATTGCAGTGGGCAGTTTTAATACACATATTCCCGTATACTATGCAGTGGGCCTTTTTAATAACACAGTATTCCAGTAACTATGGCAGTGGGCCATTTTAATAACACAGTATTCCAGTATACTATGGCATTGGCCATTTTAAACACCGATTCCAGTATACTATGCAGGGGCCTTTTAATAACCCAGTATTCCAGTATACTATCAGTGGGCCATTTTAATAACACAGTATTCCAGTATACTATGCAGTGGCTCATTTTAATACACAGTATCCAGTATACTATGCAGTGGGCCATTTTAATAACACAGTACCCAGTTGAACTATGCATTGGCCATTTTAAATAACACAGTATCCCAGTATGACTATGGCAGTGGGCCATTTTTAATAACACAGTATTCCAGTATACTATGGCAGTGGGCCATTTTAATAACACAGTATTCCAGTATACTATGTGCAGTGGGCCATTTTTAATAACACAGTAAGCCAGTAAACTATGCATGGGCCTTTTAATAACACAGTTCCCAGTATACTATGCAGTGGGCCTTTTAATAACACAGTATTCCAGTAAACTATGCAGTGGGGCGCCATTTTTAATAACACAGTATCCAGTTATACTAGGCAGTGGCCATTTTAATAACACAGTAATCCAGTATACTATTGCAGTGGGCCATTTTAATAACACAGTATCCCAGTAAACTATGCAGTGGGGCCATTTTAATAACACAGTATCCAGTATACTATGCAGTGGCGCATTTTTAAATAACACGTATCCCGTATACTATGCAGTGGGGCCATTTAATACACCGTATCCCAGTAAACTATGCAGTGGGCCATTAATAACACAGTATTCCAGTATACTATGCAGTGGCCCTTTTAGTACCACAGTATTGCAGTATACTATGCATGGGTGGCCGTTTTAACAACAACAGTATTCCATTATACTATGCAAACTGCACAAAACAAAAACTAGGGTATAATACTTAACAGAGAGCAGCAGGGTATAATACCGGTAACACAGAACATAGGTGTAATACAGTAAACAGCGAACATTTAGATGTGGATACTGTAACACAGAACATAGGTAATCCCTGGCCACAGAACAATAGGTAATAATCCTTCACATGAACAATAGGTATAATATCTGTCACACAGAAACAATAGGTATAATCCCTGTCACACAGAACATAAGGTATATATTCTGTACACAGAAACAATAGATACATATCTGTCACACAGAACAATATGGTACTATATCTGTCCCACAGAAAAACAATAGGTTAATATCTGTCACACAGAACAATAGTTATATAATCTGCACAACAGAACAATAGGTATAATACTCTGTCACACAGAACAATAGGTATAATATCTGTCACACAGAACAATAGTTATAATATCTGTCACACAACCAATCAGTATAAAACCCTGTCAAACAGACAATAGTATAATATGTCACACAGAACAATAGGTATAATCCCTGTCACACAGAAACAATAGGTATAGTATTTCACAGAACATAGTAATAGATACTCTGTCACACAGAACAATAGGTTGTTATAATATACCTGTCACACAGAACATAGATAATCCCTGACAATAACAATAGTATAGATAGGTCACCACAGAACAAAGTATATCCTGTACACCACAATAGGTATAATACTGTCCACAGAACATAGTTATAATATCTGTCACACAAACAATAGGTATAATATCTGTCACACAGAAACAATAGTATAATATCTGTCACAGAACAGTAGGATAATATCTGTCACACAGAACAATAGGTATAATCCCTGTCACACAGAAATAATAGGTATAAATTATCTGTCACACCAGAACAATAGGTATTAATCCTGTCACAGAACAATAGCGTATAATACCTGTCAACAGAACAATAGGTTAATATCTGTCACACAGAACAAATAGGTATAATCCCTGTCACACAGAACAATAGGTATAATATCTCGTAACACAGAAAATAGGTATAATATCTGTCACACAGAAACAATAGGTATAATAAATCATGCATCACAGAAAATAGGTATACATATCTGTACACAGAACAATAGGTCTAATAGGTCACACAGAACAATAGGTATAAATCTGTACACAGCACAATAGGTTATCAAATCCTGTCACACAGAACAATAGGTATATAATATCTGTCACACAGAACAATAGGTATAATCCTGTCACACAAGAACAATGGTTATAATACCTACACAGAAAAGGTATATATACTGTACACGAACAAAGGTATAATACTGTCAACAGAACAATAGGTATAATATTAACACGAACAATGGTATAATCTGTAACACAGAACATAGGTATAATCTGTCACACAGAGACAACATAGTTATAATATCTGTCAACACAGAACAATAGGTATAATCCCTGTCACACAGAACAATAGGTATAATATCTGTACACACGAACAATAGGTATAATCGCCACAGAACAAAGGTATAAATCTGTCACACGAACAATAGGTATTAATACCTGTCACACAGAAACAATAGGTAATACCTGTAACACACAGAAAACAATAGGTATAATTACCTGTAACACAGAAAAATAGGTTAATTACTCGTTACACACAAGAACAATAGGTATAATCCTTGTCACACAGAAACCATAGGTATAATATGCAACACACAGAACAATAGGTATAATACCTGTAAAAACCCCCAACAAAGGACGGTAAAAACATAGGTATTACTGACAAGCATTGGTGTAATACTGTAACACTAAACAATAGAGGATAATCCTGTAACACAGAACATAGGGTATAATACTGGAACACCAGAACATGGGTATCATAATCCTGTCAACAGAGAGCAAGCAAGGTATATAACCTGTAACACGAACCATAGGGTCGTAAATAACATGTCTACAGAACAAGTCGCGGATAGTCACGAAAGGTCACTTGTCGGTATAATCCCCTGTCACACAGAACAAGAGTATAATCCCTGTCACACAAACAATAAGTATAATCCCTTTCTGTTCGGTAAGCGTTCTTACAGTATACCTTCTTACGATTAACCTTTTACAGGTATAAACTAGTTCTGTGTACAGGCACTAGAACTATTTTCGTGTTATAGGTATATATACCTTGTATCATGTGATACAAGGGTTAATACGTACCTAGCGAAGTAGCATAGGTTCGTATAGATACCAGTCAACAGAACACAGGTATAAATCTTTAACACAGAACATAGGGTTGTAATACTGTAACGAACAAGGAAATCAAACTAGACAATGTATAATATCGTAACACAGAACAAAGGTATACATACTCTGTAACAAGAACAAACAATAGGTTTTCTTAAATACCTGTAACGACAGAACATAGGGTATTAATACCTGTTAATACAGAACATAGTTTGTTGCATAGGTAGTAATTCTGTAACACAGGCAAAATAGGTATAATACCTGTTAACCCAGAACCATAGGGGTATAGATACCTGTAACACAGAACAATAGGTATAACCCTGACACAGTCATATACCCTCACAGCAAACAATAAGTTTAATATCCTGTCACACAGAACAATAGAGCTTATATATCTGGTAACACAGAACAATAGGTATAATATCTTAACAAGAACAATAGGGTATAATATCATGAACAGAACAATAGGTATAATATCGTTTAACACAGAACCAATAGGTAGACTACTGTACAAAAGAACAATAGGTATAATCCCGTGTCACACAGAACAATAGGTCTCAATCGTTCAACAGAACAATAGGTATAATCCCTGTCACACAGAACAATAGGTATAATCCTGTCACACAGAAACAATAGGTATAATATCTGCCAAGAACAATAGGTATAATCCCTGTCACACAGAACAATAGTTCTATATCGTAACCAGGAACAAATAGGTATAATATCTGTACACAGAACATAGTATAATCTTACCAAACAATAGGTATAATATCTGTAACAGACTAGTTATAATCTGACGAACAATAGGGATAATATCTGTAACACAAAACAATAAGGTATAAATATTGTCACACAGAAACAATAGGTATTAATAATCTGTCACACAAGAAACAATAGGTTATCATCAATGTCACCACAGAACAATAGGGATAATACCTGTAACACAGAACCAATAGGATAATATCTGTCAACAGAAAAATAGGGTATTAATCCATGTCACACAGAAACCAACTTGGTACTAATTTGTAACATCAGATACAATAGGTTAATTCCCCTTGTCACACAGAACAATAGGTAGAATATCGGTACACACAGAACAATAGTATAATATTTTTCTGTAACACAGAAAACATAGGTATAATCCCTGTCACACAGAACATATGATAATATCTGTAACACAGAAACAAAGGTATAATATTGTCACACAGAACAATAGGTATAATATCTGTTCACACAGAACAATGAGGTTATATCATCTGTCCAAAGAACAATAGGATAAATCTGTCAATCCAGAACAATGGTATAATACATGTCACACAGAACAATAGGTATAATACCTGTAACACAGACATATAGGTATAATATCTGTCACACAAAAACAATAGGTATAATCACGCACACAGAACAATAGGTATAATATTTTAACACAGAACATAGGTATAATACCTGTAACACAGAATGGTGTGTAAACCTGTACACAGACCATAGGGTATAATACTGTAAATCACAGAACATGGGGATTAATACCTGTAACACGATACATAGGTATAGACCTTAACAGAGACAGCAGGTATACATACTGTAAACACAGCACATAGGGTTTTGTAATTGTAAACATGTAAACACAGAAACATCAGGCTGTGATACGTCACACAGAACAAAGAGGTATTATAAGTCCCTGGCACACAGAACAATAAGTATAATCCCGGTGTCACACAGAAACAAAGGTATAATCCCTGTAACACAGAACAAAAGTATAATCCCGTCCACACAGAAACAATAGGTATAATATGTCACACAGACACTAGGTATAATACTGTAACACAGAAATAGGGTGTGTAATACCGGTAACACAGAACATCGGGCTATAAATACCTGGAACAGAGAAAAGAGGTATAATACTTGTCAAACACAGGAACAATTAGGGTTTTGTAATAAATGTAAACCCAGAACAAAACTTTTAATACACCGTGTGTACACAGAAACAACAGCTATTACTACCTGTAAACACAGAAAAAAGGGATTTTTGTAAACCTGTAACAAGACAGAGGTGTTTAATACCTGTAATACAGAACATAGGGTGTGATTGTGATCACTGTAACACAGAAAAATAGACTATAATACTGTAACACAGAACATAGGGTGTGATACCTGTAACACAGGACATAGGTATATACCAGTTAACAGAACAATAGGATATATCGTAACACAGAACAAGTAAAGTATAATATCGGCAAACGAACAATAATGGTATAATATTGTAACACATAGAAAATAGGTATAATATCTGTAACATAGAACAATAGATATAATATCTGAAACCACAGAACAATAGGGAGATGATCTGTAACATAGAACACATAGGTATATATCTGAAACACCGAACAATAGGTTAAATATCTGGAACACAGAACAATAGGTATAATACCTGTAAACATAGAAAACTAGGATAATATTGTCACACAGACACAATAGGTAGAATTATCTGTAACACAGAACAATAGGTATATATGTACACACAGAACAAATAGGTATAATATCTGTAACACCAGAACAATAGAGAGAATATCTGTAACACGAAACAAAGGTATTTTATCTGGTAACATTAGAACAATAGGTTAAATATCTGTAACAAGAACAATAGGTATAATATCTGTAACACAAGAAACAATAGGTATAATATCTGTCACACAGAACAATAGGTATACTATCTGTAACACAGACAATGGTATAATCCTGTAACACAGAACAATAGGTATAAATATCGTAACACCGGAAATAGGTATTACTAATCTGTGACAAGACCAATAGGTATAATATCTGTAACACAAAAATAGGTAAATACTCTGCTAAAACACAGGAAACAATAGGTATAATATCTGTACACAGGAACAATAGGTATAATATCTGTAACACAGACAATAGGTATAATACCTGTAACACAGACAATAGAGTATAATAACTGTTAACACAGAAAATAGGGGTAGAATACCTGTAACACAGAACAAATGTATAAGATCTGTAAAACATAGGAACAATAGATATAATATCTGTAACACGAAACAATTAGGTTAGAATATATGTAACACAGAACAATAGGTATTATATTATTGTAACATAGAACAATAAGTATATATCTGTAACACAGCCAATAGTTATAAATCTGTAACACAGACAATAGGTATAATATCTGTAACAGCAGAAACAATCGGTATAATTCGTACACAGAAACTAGGTATAATCCCTGTAACCAGAACAAAAGGGATTACTATTCTGTTAACACAGAACAATAGGTATAATACTGTAACAAAGAACAATAGGTAGCAATATCTGAACACAGAACAAATAGGTATAATATCTGTACACAGAAAAATAGGTATATCTGTAAACAGACAATCGGTATTAAACCTGTACCACAGCAGAAATAGGTATATACCTGAACACAGACAATAGGTTAATACCTGAACACAGAACAAATGGTATAATACCTGTAACACGACATAGGTATAATACCCTTGAACACAGAAAAGAGGGTATAATACCTGTAACACAGAACAAAGGGTATATACTGTAACACAGAACATAGGGTTAGGTATAATACATGTAACACAGAAATAGGGTTATAATTCCTGTAACCACAGAACAGCAGATATAATACCTGTAACACCAGAACATGGGGTAATATAGTTGTGTTCAAAATTATTCAAACCCCACTGAAATTGAGTATTTTGGACAGTTTTGACATTAATTTTGTCATTCAGTCATCTTGTTTAAAGTTGTAAGTCAGGACAAATATAACTAAACATGATACGGAAAATAAACCCAAAATGTTCTTTCTGTGCGTCACATCATTATCAGTTTATTAACCCCCAAGGACATTCATTCTTATTACTTTAGACAACATCCTTTTCCAGTTTAGAAGCTTTTAAACTTGACCTAGCTTGACACAAGTGTCTTGCAGACGATCTACGGGGTATCTTAGCCATTTTCCATGGGAAAAAGCCTCCACGTTCGTCACATTCTTAGGCTTGAGCACGCAACTGCTTTCTTTAAGTCCACAAGATGTTCTTCAATCGGATTATCTTCAGTCTGGTGACTGCGATGGCACTCCAAAAAGTTCCAGCCTTTGATCTGAACCACTCTTAGGGATTTGGAGTATTGCTTGGGATCATTGTCCTGTTTGAAAGGTCAAACGTTCTCCAAGCCTCAGGTTTTTGACAGACTGCATCACATTTTTTCCCAATATCTCATGAGTAATGAAGTAATTCATGGACACGCTGATGAAGCTTCCCGGTACCTGCAGAAGCAAAACAGCCCAAAGCATTTGAGACCCCCGCCCTGCTCACCAGGAGGCAAGGTGTGTTCTTTCTCTAGCCTTGTTCTTCCTCCTCCAAACATAGCGTTGATCATGGGCCAAAACAGTGCTAATTTTGTTTCATCAGTCCATCAGAAAACTTTCTGTGGTTGTCCACATTACTTCCGGCATACTGCAGTTCGCTCTTTGGCTTTGGAGACAGCAAGGGGGTTCGCCTGGGAGTTATGGATGGGAGGGCCATCATTACGCAGGGGCGCCTTTATGTCTGAGTGAAAGGGCAGGACCCCGCATCTGACTAAATATTTTTTCGCAGTATATAATAGTATAATATCGTAAAACACAGTATCAATAAGGGATATCCTTGGTACAAGACAAATAGGGATAATCCATGTCCAGCCACAGAAAATAGGATTATATCCCTGTCAACAAACAGATCAGAACTAGGTATAATACTCTGTCAAACAGAACAATAGGTATTAATACTGTAACACAAGATTTCAATAGGCTATTAATCCCTGCCACACAGAACAACTAGGTAATACTGTGCTAACACAGTCTATCAATAGGTATAATCCCTGCACACAGAATACACTAGGTATAAATACCATGTAACACAGAACATAGGTGTGTGATACCGTAACAAAGGACACATAGGTAAATCACCTGTACACGACAGGTAAGTCCCTGCACAATCAATAGGATAAATCCTGTACACAGAACAAATAAGTGTAATAATCCGTCACACAGGAAAAATGGATAAATATGTCAACAATGGCATACTATATGTCACACAGAACAATAGGTGAATCCCGGTCACACAGAAACAATAGGGATAATATTCTGGCACACAAGAACAATAGGTATAATATCTGTACACAGAACAATAGGTATAAAATTGTAACACAGAACAATAGGTAGTATAATATTCTGTCCACACAGAAACAGATATTATACCTATTGTTCTGTGTGACAGGGATTATACCTATTGTTCTGTGTTACAGATATTATACCTATTGTTCTGTGTGACAGGTATTATATCCTATGTTCTGTGTTATAAGTATTAAACACTCTGTTCTGTGTTACAGATATTAATCCTCTGTTCTGTGTTACAGATATTATACCTATTGATCTGTGTTACAGATATTATTCCTATTGTTCTGTGTCACAGATATTATACCTATTGTCCTGTGTTACAGGTATCACACCCTATATTCTGTGTTACAGGTATCACACCCTATGTTCTGTGTTACAGATATTTAACCCTCTGTCTGTGTTACAGGTACAGTTGTGTTCAACATTATTCAACCCCCAATGCTGTAAAGGGTTTTAGGGAATTCAGAGTACATTTGTAATTGTGTTCAGAATGAAATCTTACAAGGTCTTTTTAAAGAACCAAATGCAACTAAAATGACATTTATTGTTTTTGTAATACAGTATTAAATTCTTTTTTGTGATTTCTTCATTGACACAATTATTCAACCCCTTAAAGACTAACACTCTTAAGAACAGAGGTTCATTAAAGTGTTTTCGATCAGGTATTGAAAACAATTGTGGATGTCATCGAGCAGCAATCAAGCATAATAAGCACCAATTACGCAGATTTAAAATGACTGTGATACTTAGCTCCTTCTAGAAATTTACTGGTGTGTTTACAAACATGGACAGATATTATACCTATTGTTCTGTGTGACAGGGATTATACCTATTGAACTGTGTTACAGATAGTATACCTATTGTTCTGTGTGACAGGGATTATACCTATTGTTCTGTGTTACAGATATTATACATATTGTTCTGTGTTACAGATATTATACCTATTGTTCTGTGTGACAGGGATTATTATACCTATTGTTCTGTGTTACAGATATTCTACCTATTGTTCTGTGTTACAGATATTATACCTATTGTTCTGTGTTACAGATATTATACCTATTGTTCTGTGTTACAGATATTATACCTATTGTTCTGTGTTACAGATATTATACCTATTGTTCTATGTTACAGATATTATACCTATTGTTCTGTGTTACAGATATTATACCTATTGTTCTGTGTGACAGATATTATACCTATTGTTCTGTGTGACTGGTATTATACCTATTGTAAACCCTCTGGTCTGTGTTACAGGTATTAAATCCTCTGTTCTGTGTTACAGGTATTAAATTCTCTGTTCTGTGTTACAAGTATTACATACTCTGTTCTGTGTTACAAGTATTACATACTCTGTTCTGTGTTACAGGTATTAAATTCTCTGTTCTGTGTTACAGGTATTAAATACTCTGTTCTGTGCTACAGGTATTAAATACTCTGTTCTGTGTTACAGGTATTACATACTCTGTTCTGTGTTACAGGTATTAAATACTTTGTTCTGTGTTACATGTATTAAAGGAACACTAAACTTAAAAAACAAGTATTTGGCATCCGTTTCTATTATTCACAGGGAACGCTTATTCCCACCTCCCTGTGAATAATAGTTACATATCTCCCTTGTGTCATAGAGAATGCTGGTCTGTAGAAGCAGAGGAACGCTGGCCATATTGGAAGACAACAGCAAAAGTCACTTGCAGCTCCAGCCATCACGTGATTCTCCTCCCCAAGGCTCCAAAGGAACCTACAAGCAATTTAGAGTAAAATGCAGTGCTCATAGAAAAAAACCTTCCTGCAGCTAAGAGGTTATAAAGGAATTCATATTTGAGATTTTTGCCTGGTACATAAAATATCATGATTGAAAATCCTCTGTAACCAACCCCTAACCCCCAGTTGGCCATTCTTTCTTGTGGATATCAGAGGATGCTAGAATCCCCATTGGTCACATTAACATGAACCACTTCTTTTCTTTTCGGTCTTGTTTACGTTCGGTTTATATGACAATATAAAGTCATAGAGTATTCCTTCTCACATGACAGAACATGCAGCATAGCCATTTCTTTCATGCCATTGATACTAGAACGATGCGAACAACATTGGTGGTAATGTTAAAATACATATTTGTATTAAAGAATAACTATACTAATTTTAGCTTCTTAAAATTGTACTATTCCTACCCCACATATTGTTTCGTTAAGGACTAGAGCACATATAGTTTTCATATTGCTAGTTTAAGTCTGTATTAAGAACGTCTGCCGCCAGAAGGGAAGACTGGCATAATCAGTTTTCTCTTTCTTTCGGCTGGTGCTCTCATCGAACCGGACATACGGGTTAAGGGTGAAATGGTGGGGGGCTGAAAAAGAAAATGCAGATGGTCAATCACACGGGGAAACGGTGGACAACGTAGTGGAGGAAATAACCAAGTGCGGGGCGAACAAAAATATTGGCGACACAAATGTGTACCTTTAAGTTTAACTGTTGTTTTTTTTTAAAACCTTATCACACTATAGTCTCCCTTAAGCTACATCTCATATGGCCAGTCACCTTTGTACCACTCATACACTCACTACAGGTTTCTACTTTGTAAGTTTGACTAAAAGTAATCTTGTTTAAAAGTTTTTTCTTTTTGTATCTCACATATTGTATCCAATAATGTAAAAACTAAATTCTCAGGGTTATATTTAATGTTTTTCCGGGGAAATTATTTAAAGAAAATGTTCCTGGTTAGGAATAGCATTCAAAAAAAGTCACACTGAGAAAAATGTTTTTTTTAAGCAGAAAATGCTCCCAAATTAATCCTCATGTTAACCCAAAGGATGGTAAAAGTTCAAAAGGTTGTTAAATGTCCTTTACTACTATAAGAAAACAAGAAGAGCAGAAATTAGATCTCGAACTATCCTTTATTATAGTGAGATAAAGATAAACTCCGAAAAACAATGGCCCCTCTGCCGCTCGCCCCTCTAAGATGTTAACCCAGACACGCCCTGTACAAGCATGAACTAATATATATCCACGGTCATTTAACCCATTAAGGTTGACAGATTTCAATAATGAATAGAGATACTGCCACTACCCTACAAAGTAAAGGAGCAAGATGCCTCAATTGAGTAATGGAGGTCGAATAAAGACATACGCCCATCTGGTCAAACATTTATAAGCCTACTGATTAATCCTACCTAAACATTCATATCCAAGGACGTCAAAAGACTAAAACCCCAGTGAAAAGGGGGGGGAAATCCCTCCTGATTCTTAATGGTTATCGAAAGAAATCCTTTGATCAACAGACACTACATGTATTAAAGGGTATTCCCAAGCCTTAAAACAAGCTACCACTATATCCCTGCTACGGTTCGTAGCAGGGGCGAGATTGTTCAGGTAATCGTGACACAGTCAACCGTTTTTGCTTTGCGACTGAGAGCTTTTTTTGCGCCTGGACGCTTAGCGGGAGAATCGCATGACAGAATGGCAGAACCAGATCAGGAAAGTCCCTTCAGGGGCATTTTTTGGATTTTTCAATAATTTGAAAATGGGTTTTGGGGGGTGCTGCACATAACTATAAAATGTTATTTTTAAAAGGTGGCATTGTAATGCTGCCCTGATCCGTTTGGGGTAGAGCCAGGGAAGACTCACTTTTATGAGTTGGATGAAGGAGGCAAGTAGTGGAACTGGATGCTGGAATGCACTGGGACCGGAGCTCTGGAGGTGCTGGAGTACCTGGGAACGTGTCTGGTATACCATAGCTGGATAGATGGTAACAGAACTGTGGCTGGATACAATAACTGATGATGGTAACAGAACAATGGCTGGATAACGGTGGCTGGATACAATGCACAGGAACAATGCTGATACCATGTGCTGGATACAACAATGTGCAACGAGGAAACCATGGGCTGGATACAAGGTACTAGGAACATGGCTTGATACAATGGTCAACGGACAAGGGCTGGATACATGGCTGGATACAATGGCACAGAACATGCTATACAATGGGGCAACCGGAAGCACTGGCTGATACAATGGCTGGATACAATGGCTGGATCCAATGGCAACAGGACAATGGCTGGATACAATGTCAAACAGGACAATGGCTGGATCAATGGCTGGATCCAATGGCTGGATACACATGGCAACAGAACAATGGCGGATACAATGGTACAGGAACATGGCTGGATACAATGGATGGCTACAATGGCTGGATACCATGGCTGGATACATGGCAACAGGAACATGACTGGATACAATGGCAACATGACCATTGACTGGATACCATGGGTAACAGGAACCATGTCTGGAAGCGGACATTTGGACTGCACTATCCAAACAACAAAAACCCTAGACGCCAGAAACAACTGACAAGTGGGCGTCTAGGGCTGGGGTACTGAGCGGACCTTTTAAACTTAAACTTCGCGCCCCTTAAAACTTTCACGGCCGGCGCCCTGCGTGTTGCGTCACAACGGCGCATCACTCAGGACGCGCGAGCGAGCGTCGGCGTCACTGGGGCCGGACGCCGCCAGCGTATCGATCGCTGAGCGGACCCCGGTAAGTACCTTACATTACCCACTCCTCACGGGGCCCCAAGGAACCACTGCCTCCAGGTTTGAAAGGATGATTCTTATTGAATGTTGATTAAACGAGGTGCATCGATGTTAAACAAGTTTAATCCAGGAGCGTTCTTCCGGACCAAAGCCTTTCCAATGAATCAAGTATTGTAGAAGTTTCTGGAATTATCTGGATCAAGAATTTCCTGAATTTCAAACTCTTGCTTTGCGACCACAACTAAATGATCTAGGAGACAGATTAGAAAAACTGGAAAATGGTTTGACAATAACAGGTTTGATTACGGATACATTGAAGACATTTGAGATCTCATAGTAGGTTGTAACTCAAGACGGAAAGCTGTATTACTAATCTTTCGGGACAGAAAAGGGTCCAATAAATTTGGGACCTAATTTAGTGGTTGGGTACGTGAAGATGAATATTTTGGAGGTAGCAAACTCGATCTCCAATGGAATTCGAGGAGTCAGGCCTTCTTCTTTTGTCTGCAAGCTTTTTTCTGAATCAATGAGGGATTTCAAAGATTATGTCCTTTTAGAATCCCAGATAGCAGACATAATGGGCAAGCATATCGTCAGCGGCTGGATTATGGAAAAGAGAAAATCTTGGTCAAACAATTCAATTCCTTG
This sequence comes from Hymenochirus boettgeri, assembly GCA_019447015.1. Lineage (NCBI taxonomy): Eukaryota > Metazoa > Chordata > Amphibia > Anura > Pipidae > Hymenochirus > Hymenochirus boettgeri. Next base: position 279,705,115 of record CM033476.1, on the reverse strand, counting down.
CCCATATTACAAAAAAAAGGGCAGTCCCAGAGGAAGCGTGTGGGGAAATTATTATAGGCAAATTCGCGCCCATGTTAAACCAGTCAGACACAATCATTTTTGAGAAAGGACATATGACAACCAGGAGGAAACTGTTTCAAGAGACTGATTAATAATCCGTTCAGCAGCAGCACCTAATTGGATTGTGGATGATAATGCCGAGGAAAATTGAAGTTTAATGTTCAAGGATTAACATAAGGCTCTCCAGAATTTGGAATGAATTTGTTCCCATTCGGAGACAATTCTTTCTTCTGGCAGGTATCCATGTAAGCGGAAAATTTGGAGATAAATAATGATAGAGTTCCAGTGCTGAGGGGCAACGTTGGTTAGCGGCAAAAAATGAGAGCCATTTTGCTAAAACGATCAATAGTAAACCTATATTAACCTTATTTTTCTTGGACGGATGTAATCAACAATAACATCCAGGAAAGATGCGCCAATGGACGAGAAGGTGAGGCAAGTGGTTGAAGAAGACCGTAAGAAGATTAACGGGAGTATTTGGGACATGGCACAAATGGTAACCGGATGCTACAAAGTTCTTGACATACTTTCTTAGATCAGGCCACAAACAGAACGAGAGCGAAAGTGAAATGGTTTTTTTTTTGAACTCCCAGGATGACCAGCCCTGGTTTATGACAACAATGAGATATTGACTAGTAGGGGGTGCGTAAGGCAGGGGGAATGAAAACTTGACATTGGGGTAGTCGCGGGGTCAGAGTCCTGAGCAGATTATTTCGGCAGACAACTGAGGAAGAATAGTAACCCAGAATTTTGATTTGGAATAATGTGGAGGGCCTTGTCAATTATGTGGATTCTAGAGAACAAAATGAACCTGGATAATCGTGCTTCTTTGTTTTTTGTTTCCGGTCGAAAGGTGATGTAAAATTCAACGTGAAAAAAAGCGCCCAGCGGGCTTGTCTGGATTCAATCTTTAGCGGTTTGGATGTATTCTAAATTTTTATGGTCAGGTGAATTAGTTATTATGGATGACATGTACTTCCAGAAGATGGCCGCCACTCTTCCAGAGCAAGTTTTGATGGCCAGTAATTCTCGATTGCCAATGTCCATAATTTCTCTCACATGGAGTGATCTCTTAGAAAAGTAAAGCACAAGGATGAAGTTTTTCTCTTTATTCCGTGAGTTTGAGATAAATTGCTCCATACCAATCTCAGAAGCATCACTCAACTGAAGAATGCATATGTGTTATCAAGGATGGACTAAAACGGGGTGGCAAGCGGCAAATTCTTTTTTAATCCTTTTTAAAGGCTTCTATAGCTTCCCTCCGTCCAGCATAAGTATCTGCCCCAATTTCGAATGAGGTCTAAGATGTAAAATTATGGAGGGAAAAGCCCTTTGATATTGCCTTAGTAATGGTGAAACCGATGAAGCGTTGTAATGGCTTAGTAAGAAGAAGGAAGAAGGCCAATCGAGAACGAGCAGAGACCTTTAGAGGAATCCCCCTTTCAAACCCGGGGCAGAGATAAATAACCAAGGAACTGAAAACTTTGTAGTAACTCTAACTTCAAACAGCACATTTTTGCTGGCTTTGGCAAAAGATGATGCCACGTAATGGACCGCACTTGACGAAGATGACTACAGATAAGGGTACTCCGAGAAAAAATAGATATCATCTAGGTATACCACTACACAAATTGCCTAGAATTCTCTGAAGAATATTCATTGACCCATTCTTGAAAAACTGCTGGGGCTTACAAAGCCCAAAGGCATTACCCGATACTCAAATGACCATCACGGTATTCAATGCCTGTCTTCCACTCATCCGGATCAATTGTAAGCCCCTCGAAGATCAAGTTTAGAAATATTTTGGCCCCCTTTAATTGATCGAACATTCGGTGATCAGGTTAAGGGATAAACATTCTTCAAACACCGTATTTTGTTTAATCCCCTATAATCTATGCAGGGACTAAACCTCCATCTTTCTTTTCGACAAAAAAGAATCAGCCCCAGCAGGAGAATGGAAGGACGAATTGAATCCTCCTCGGGACAAAAGTTCTCCCTGAATGTATTCCTTCATGGCCCTGTTTTCAGGCTGAGATAAAGACAGGGCAAGTCCGTCCACGAGGGGGCAAGTGGTTCCAGACAGGAGGTCATGGAGCAATCTTAGGGCTATGGATCGGCAAAGTCTCAGCTGATTTCTTACAAAAACACCTGAAAGAAAGTCTTTATATTGTTCCATGAAGCAAAAGGCGTCCTTTCCGTAAGAAGAGTGGAGCACTGATAGTAGGCAAGACCGACAATGGGAAATGCAGTTGAACTCCAAGCAACTATTTCTCCAGAACGCCAATCAATAATGGGTTTATTGAGTTTGAAGAGCCAGGGGGAGGGCCTAAAATAATGGGTGTGAGGGACAATCAATGACAAAGATGACAACTTTCCATTATGCAGGGCCCAGTTGGCAGGATAACTCTTTGAGTGATTTGATGACATATTCTGAGATAGGGGTCTGTTGTCAATAGCCAAGTACACGGAAGGGTTAGCCAATGATTGGGAAGGGGAAGATCATGTTGTTGAACAACTAAGAATCAATGACGATTGCCTGTTGCGCACCCGAGGTCCAGAAATCGTCCTGATAGGACTTTATAGTTTGAATTTTATTGTTACAGTACCAGAAAACGAGTGAGAAGGTTTCTTTTTGCCTATAAGATTTTCTCCTCTAACCTCTAGGGCAGAGTAGTTTCCCGAGCTTTAACAGGGCGGTTTGGCAAAATGTCCTTAGCCAGCACATTATACACAAGCCCAGAGATCTTCCTACGTGTCTTTTCTTCTGAGATAACAGTTCCCCCAATCCTGCATGGGTTTTCTGTCGGTAGTTGGCGTAGGAGCAGAGAGAGGATAGGTTCACTGGGCGATTAGCGGATCTGGAGGTAACTGACGATCTCGGTTTCTCCCTCTCGACCTGTTCCCCTTGCTCCCGAACCGGGTATCAATACGAATACAAAGAGCAATCAAATCCTTCCACAGGAGGCGTCTTTGGAAACAAGGTCATTTTAATACGGTCTGATAACCCCTTAGAACCAGGGGCCGCCACAGAGCCTCGGTGTTCCAGGAGACTTCTGCTGCAAGTGTCGGAACTCCAATGGATAATGTCCAACCAGAACATTGCCCGGTGTGTTGCACAAACGGGTGGAGCACTTATTACGACCAGGACGTCGAATACCTTCCCGAATGTAGCCAAAAATTGGTGATGTCGACACTAATTGGTCATCATTTCTCCACAGCGGAGAGGGCCCAGGCCAGGGCTCCACCTTCCCACAAGCAACGATAACCCACTTTTTGCTCTATCTGAGACAAAACGGGAGGGTGTGTAATTTCAAATTGAATTTGCATTGATTAAGAACCCTCGTACAGCCGTGGGGGTTCCATCATAGCGAGGAGGAAAGGAATAACGGGTTCAGTGCCAACTATTGCATTGGGCCAGGTGCAGGATTAGACGGGAGATAAGGTTAGGTGTCAACGCGGTTTAGGCCTCGTGAGGCCCATGATCCATAAATTGTGCCATATCGGTTCTGTTGGTGTTCAAAAACTTCCATCCGGGTAGATAAGGCTTGGCAGAGTTTCGATAGTCGGACATTACTACTACTGTACTCCCTCAGAGCATCCATGGCCCGCTTGTATTACTGTAATCTGCCCTGAATTCCGTTGGGGTAGAGTACAGGGAAGACTCACGTTTAGAGTGGGTGAAGGAGTAACGTAGTTGTGAACTGGATGCTTGAATGCACTGTAGCCGTAGCTGGATGCTGAGTACACTGTGAACGATGGCTGATCAATGCTGGATAGATGGTAACAAGGAATCATGGCTGGAATACATAACTGGATAGGATGGTAACAGGAACAAATGGCTGGAGGATACAATGTCAACAGGAAAAATGCTGGTATACATGCTGGATACAATACTGGATCAATGGCAACATGAAAATGGCTTGATAAATGGTAACAGGAACAAGGCTGATACAATGGCACAGAACAAGGGCTGGTCCCAATGGCTGGATACAATTGCAACAGAACATGGGGCTGGATACATGGCAACAGGAACAATGCTGATACAATGGCGATACAATTGCGGGATACAATGGCCAACAGGACAATTGGCTGGATACAATGGCCAGGAACACTGGGGCTGGATACATGGCTTATACAATTTCAACAGGAACAATGGCTGGATACAATGGTAAACAGACCAATGGCTGGATACACTGGCTGGATACAAGGCTTGAATACAAATGGCAACAGGACAATGGCTGGATACAATGGTAACGGAAATGGCTGGGAAGCTGGAATTGGACTGCACGAATCCAAACAACAAAAACCCCTAGGACTCCGAAAACAACTGACAGAATCGGCGTCTATAGGGATGGAACTGAGCGGACTTTTAAACTTTCGCACCGGCCGGAACGCCCCCATCGCGTGGTGAACGTCATGACGGCGCTCAGCGGACGGCGAGCGCGTTGGCCGTCACTGGGGCCGAGCGCCGCCCAGCGGATCGTCGCTGGGCGAGACACCCGGGTAGTAACCTTACAACAGCATCTCCTTTAATATACCATTAATTCTCAATATTTTTTTAGTTTTTAGCAACAGAAATCCAGCCCACTTTTAAAGTATTCCAATGAACTTGCCATACCAGTCTGCTGGCCCATTCCAGTTTCACCGTTCTCCACTGTAAATAACACTTTCTTACCTGAGGTGAAAACTTCTTTTTCTTCTAATCTTAAAGGATGTCCACGTGTCCTCTGCTATGACCTATTAGAGGAACCAATCCAATCAGAGCTTTTATTGTATGGCCCTAATATATTTATGAAAGTGATGGATATTCTCTGCGCAATCTTCCACAGCTTGTCCAACTGTGCCTGCATAGTCAAGCCCTTCCATTCCCCTTATTATTTTAGTTTGCCCTCCTAAACTGCCTTTCCAAGATGTCCCTTTTGTATATGGGATTACCAAACTGCACCACATATTCCAAATGAGGCCTTTACCAGTGCCTTGTGAAGAGGGAGAATTAATATTTTTTTCCATTGAATAAATCCTATATTCAACAAACCACCAGTCCAAAAGTCTTGGAGCCTTGTAACACACATCTCTCTTTGTGTGGCTGCTGATCAGCTATTTTGCAGGCCGACAATCACCCACTGTTACCTCTTTGTTGGACAATTGTTTCGTTGATCTGACTAGACAGATCCCCAACAGCGGCCACACATGGTGCCTACTTAGCCTTGTGTTTGCCCCTACAGTAAAGTTAGCAGACCCATAAAACACCAGTAGATGGATGTACAATTCTTGTAGCCTAACTAATCAACTGCATCACCTTACGCCATCTATCTGAGTTCATTCAGCTTGAATCTCTCTCTGAAGATATGTTGTATGCTGATAGGATTGTCCTAACATTTTTCCAACTGGTCTGGCCTTAGATAAAATGTAATAAACTATAGCCAGCAGGACGATCGAAAGAAGTGACACACTGGTCCATTTTTTTCAAGCGAATTCCATTGGTGCAAAAGATGAAAAGATATTTAAAATTCGAGAAAATGATAAATAAATGAAGGCCCTCTTATTAGATCCTATTTATCATTAGTCAAAAACTTTTAGATATAACAGTAACCTTTGGGTGACAGTTGAGCACCTGCGTATGTAGTGCGTAATGGATGTTTTGAGCGATTGTCTTTTGTTGCAACCTCAAGGATGAAGGAAAATTAGGCACGATTCCGAGCACTGGCGGAGGAGAGAGAAATTTTATTGTCTGAGTCTCAAGCATACACTGTCCCTGACCCGAACTGAATTGCTGAAAAGGAACAAAAAGAGCTAGACTAAAGTTAGCTAAAACCTGAATGCCTAGGGTCACCCATGGTTAAATGGGTTCCAGAGAAATGTATTATTGCAGCTATGCAGCATCACTTACAATATATGTTTCATGTCACAACTCGTTTTGGGCTTAAAATCAAAATTGGGCAACCTGTGCCAGTCCCATTCATTTTCAATATAATACTACATACAGTGAATCTAATAGATATATATAATGGTGTGTATTATGTTTCAGAAAAACGCATAGAACTTGGTATCATATTGTTAGGTACCCAGGAAAAAACCTAAGCTACTTTACCACTTTTATAAGCCAACTTTATCCCTTTTTCTTTCTGACCTCTTTTATGGTAATTGGGGGTGATATCTAACTGTGTGCTGGCCATCTGGTGGTTGCATTGAGTGATCGCCTACATTAATTAGAGATAAAATGAGACCATCGGTTAATTTGAGGTTGATATCTGACCTAGAGTCCTGCCCGTGCTTTACCCTGATTTTGCGGGTCGGGTTCAGGTAAAGTCCAGTGAGTTGAACGTATCGTTGGTCAGGTTTCGGTTAGAAAGCTGAGGGGTCTAGGACAGGTATCGTGTTGTTGGTTTCTGTCATATTTTGGGTGCAGTTTGTAATCAAGTAGCAGGGTACGTGTCCCCTTATTTGGTGCAGGTTAGTTTGCATATGTTTGCAGGTTTGTTTAATTTTGGTTGTGGTAATGGTTTTAAACGGGTTCGGTGTAAGGTGAGGGTCTTAAAGATAGCCCCACACTCTAAACTACCTGTTGTTGCTGATGTTGTTGAATGTAGTATAATTGGATTAGTGTCAGAATACACACCACATATACTAAGGCAGGCATTCATATTTTTACAGTTTGCAAAACTTTGTATTCCCTAAAATCTATTTCCTACCATACCAATTACAAGGTTTATAGCAAGCAGCTCACACTGTCCCCTCCCCAAATGTACTTACCAGCCTTCGTTCCCCTGGCCTATCCCCTGCTGCCTTCTGCTTTAACTTTTCCCTGCTTTTCTGTGCACGGAAGTCAAACAGTAAGGGGCTCGACGAGCATCCGGCGCTGTCATTGGCTAAGGCATTGCTCCACATTCCACATTAGTTTGGGGGTTGACTAACACTTAAAAAAAAAATAAAATAATTTTATATGTTTCTATATTTTATTATGAAGCACATGTTTACCTGTATTACTGATTGAATCCTGTGAGCTAGTTATTACTTGTGTTTGTACACTGACTGGTATCTTGTGTTATTATTTATGGACATTATATGACACCATTATCAAAGATATTTACGTGTGTGGTGTGTTTGTTGTGTGTGTGATATTCAAGTGTGTGATACAGACACTATAATACCATAATACTCGAGTATAAAAAAAAGGTTTTTCAGGCTTTAAAAAAACCTGAAAACCGAACCTTGGTTTATCTCGAGTCATCAATCTCTTACTACCTTTCTGTAATGCTGTGGCAGGCTCGCTTCCGATTCCTCTTCGCCAAGTAGTGACGTCAGGGAACCGTGATTGTGGAGCGAGTGGCCGCCGGATTACTTCCTAAAAGGTAAGAGTTCACCAACACGTCAATAATTGAAATGAATAAATGTAGCAGTACAATTTCTAAAATGTTTGGGTGCTGAAACCCTGGGGCAACATATTAAACTCAGTTTCATCCACATAGCTCCCTAACACAGCACACACAAGGTTTTCTCGTTTTCAGACCCTCTGTTCCTCTAACCCACAACTGCATCTGACTCAGCTTGTCACAGGGGCATTGCTGCCAGTTCTGTTCCCACAGTTTCAGGAAGGCCAAGTCTGATTCTTAAATGACAGTTCAGAGCACTATAGAAAAATGTGCAGTATGTATTTTGGAAACTCAACTCCCAGCAAATAAAGCATGCTGTGAGTTGTATTTTCCAGACTCTGGAGTACCAGGAATTGGGGTATTATGGTATATTGGATTACTGTGTATTTAAAGGGCAACTAATGAATAAACAATAAGGATCAGAGGATGGGTCATCTTTTTTTCTGTATTGTTTTGGGTGTTTAGTTGCTCTTTAAATGAACAGCAGTATTCCGCATACAGTATTCCCATCAGTAATAGCTAATAACTGGATATGCTATACTGTATGGGGCTACTACTCCATTTAAAAGGGGACTAAAGGAACCTTCGAAACAAAACAGATCAGAAGGCAGTAGTGGTCTAATTGCTACCCTTGGGTTTATACTACGATTCTCAGTGTTAATCACTTTATCTCCTTTATACAGGTCCAAATATGTACCTCCGTTTATATATAAATATATATATTATTCTATATTTTTAATATTAATATAATATATATAGATATATATTAGGGGCCAACAACCTGAAATAAAGAGATAATAAAGAAATAGGGATAGACAGACCCTCCTATACTATAAACGTTCCCTTCTGTAGACTCCTTTTATATCTTCTTTAGATAGGCCATTGAAGATCAAAATGGACTTAGAAAGAAGGCTGCGTGAGGCAGAGGAGGCGCTTAAGAGGCTGGAAACTTGAATTAAATTCTGCCACGATTAACCACACCAGGAAGTTGAAAAAAGGGCTGTGTTGGCCCACCTAAAAAGTGAGTGCATGCAAAACCTGAAATCTACTTGGTGCTATAGTAAATAAGCTGGAACTGTCGGGAACCACCAATGAACTCATTCATAGGAGGCTTCATTAATTGAGAGCGGGAGGTACGACAGCTCCTTTCCCCTCCCATTCTTTAATTAATAAGAATAATTATAGGTTTACTTTTTTGTACCTGCAGATGCACAAAGCTCCCCTTTTAAAGAAGTATGTTTGAAAGTCTAAAGTAAAATCCTCCCGTGCAGTAAACATGCAAGCTTCCCGATAGTTCTAAACATGGGGGTTTTTTTAATTAAAGGTTATCTCCAGAAAAATGTAAGTTTTTTTCTAACTGATTACTGAAGAAACAGAATGTAAATGCAATCTCTTACCTCCCGTTCTTCGTAAATCTTCCGAGGTAGGAAGAAGACCCTTACCCCCACCTGCTCCAGCGCCGATTCCCCAATGCCTCTGACGGATCTCAGTCCTTTGTCAAACTGTGGCACGCATGCTCCCACAGTGGCGAAGGAGCGGGACGCTTGGATACTGTTCCAGTGAAGTCGGTCCGCGTGTAATGTGTCTCACTCCGCTCCTGAAGATTTACTGAATAACGGGAGGTAATAAGAGTGCATTGTACCTCCTGTTCTTTCAGTAAATCAGTTGTAGAAAAAACTTACATTTTTGCTAGGACATACCCCTTTAAAGTGATTCTTTATGAAAGGATCTATTGCAATGTCACAATGTCATTAACACCTAAGAACAATATCCTGTATCATTATAAAATGTTCTATGGTGTGGCATTGGGAATAAATAGAAAAAGACAATGTATTGCTAGTTTTTCACATTACAACAAACCTGTAAGAGGTTACTGAATGGATATAGTGGAACAAAGGGGTACCTGTGAAGTCATTAATTAGCTATGTGACTGCAAATGGTACATGCATGGGGTAAAGCCTCTTTGTTGTGCTTTTTTCCATGCAGAGTTCTTTTGAAAGAATGCATCAGGAATGCGAGATCGAGGCAATGAACCTGCATATGAAAATTCAGTGTTGGTTCCAATAGCTGGCCACCAGGCGAATCAATAGCTGCCGCTTTTTTCCAAATTCATTCACCGCCAGAGGACGCAATTTTGGTTTAGGTAGTGCTAATTTACTTTCAGAACTTAGGTAATACCTGTAACACAGACCGAGGGTGTAATACCTGTAACACAGACCCAGAGGGTTTAATACCTGTAACACAGATCAGAGGGTTTAATACCCTGTAACACAAACCGAGGTTTAATACCCGTAACACAGACCAGAGGGTTTAATACCCGATAACACAGACCAGAGGGTTTAATTACCTGTAACACAGACCAGAGGGTGTAGGTAGCCTTTAACAACAGGACCAGCGGTGTAATACCTGTAACACAGACCGAGATTTTTAATACTGTAACACAGATCATAGGGTGGTATTAACCTGTAACACGACAGAGGGTTTTAATACCTTTAACACAGTCCAGAAGTTTAATACATGTAACACCGACATAGGTTCTTAACCTGTAACACAGACCAAGGAGGTTTTTTAATACCTGAACACATAACATAGGGTGTAATACTGTAACACAGAAAGAGAGTTAAATACCTGTCACACAAAAGACCAAAAGAGTTTACGACCTGAACACAGACCATAGGGTTTAAATTACCTGTAACACAGCACCAGAGGGTTTAATACCTGTAACCAGCCCAGATGGTTTAATCCCTGTAACACACAGACCAGAGGTTTCATTAATACTGTAACAACGACCAAGAGGTTTAATACCTGTAACACAGACCAGAGTGTGAATAACCTGTAACACAGACAGAGGGTGTATACCTGTAACACAGACCAGAGGGTTTATACATGTAACACAGACCAGAGTCGGTTTAATACTGTAACACATGACCATAGGGTTTAAACCTGTAACACACAGACCAGAGGTGTTGAATACCTGTATCACAGACCAAGGTAATACCTGTAACACGACCAAAGGGTTTAATACCTTTAACACAGACCAGAGGGTGTAATACCGTAACACAGACCAGAGGGTTAATCCTGTAACACCAGACGAGAAGTGGTTTATACCTGTAACACGACCAGAGGGTATATACCTGTACACAGACCATAGGGTTTATACCTGTAACACAGACCCAGAGGGTTTTAATACCTGCAACAGATCAGAGAGTTTAATAATAACCTGTAACCGACCAGAGGGTTTAATATACCTTTAACACAGACCATAGGGTGTAATACCCGTAACACCGACCAAGGGTTTTATCCTGTAACACAGACCAGATATTAATACCTGTAAACAGACATAGGGTTTAATAGCTTTACACAGACCAAGGTTTAATTACCTAATACACAGACCAGAGAGTTTTAATACCTAACACAGACCAGAGAGTTTTATTACCTGTAACACAGACCAGAGGGTTTCATTACCTTAACAACAGACCCATAGAGTTTAATCCCTGTAACACAGACCAAGAGTTTAAACCTGTAACAACAGACCAAAGAGTTTAATACCTTTACACAGACCAGAGGGTGTAATAACTGTAACACAGACCAGAGAGTTTAATACCAATACCTGTAACACAGACATGGTTTAATACCCGTAACCAACCAGAGGGTTTAATACTCTGTAACACAGACCATAGAGTTTATGACCCGTAACACAGACCAGAGGGTTTTTAAATACCTGTACACAAACCAAGTGTTAATACCTCTGTAACACAGACCAGAGGTTTAATACCGTCACAGACCATAGAGTTTAATACCTGTAACCCAGACCAGAGGGTGTAATACCTGTACCCACAGAACCAGATAGTTTAATACCTTTAACACAGACCAGAGAGTTAATACCTGTACACGACAGAGAGTTTAAATACCTGTAACACAGACCAGGATAGGTTTAATATACCTGTACACGACCAGAGGGTGTAATACCTGTAACACAGACCAGAGAGTTTTAATACCTTGGTAACACAGACCAGAGGGTTTAATACCTGTAACACAGACCAGATGTTTAATACCTGTACACACAAACCAGAGGGTTTTTAATACCTGTAACAACAGACCAGAGAGTTTAATACCTGTAACACAGACCAGAGAGTTTAATACCTGTAACACCCGACCAGAGAGTTTTATACCTGTAACACAGACCAGAGAGTTAAAATACCTGTAGGTACACGACCAGAGGGTGTAATACCTGTAACACAGACCAGAGAGTTTAGATACCTGTAACCAGACCAGAGGGTTGAAACTACCCGAAAACAGACCAGAGGTTTAATACCTGTAACACAGACCAGATAGTTTAATAACCCGTAACACAGACCAGAGAGGTTTAATACCTGGAACACAAACCAGAGTGTTTTAATCCTTAACACACGACCAGAAGGGTTTAATACCTGTAACAGACCAGAGGGTTTTTAATATCTGTAACACACTGCAATAGTGAACTACCCTTTCTACACTGATTATAGCCAGGGGTTTAAGGAGCTAGCCCTTACCTCCTGTTCTTCATCAATGTTTAGATAGCCGAGGCAACGAACTTCAGAAAATCTTACCTATTCATTTCACGAGCGATCCAGCTGGGCCCGGCTCCGACAGTTCCCGACTGCTTTTCCTGCTTTCTGTTACGCTATATTGCGCATGCCTGAATATACCCGTTCATCGTGTAACATAAGCAGGAAGCAGTTGGGAACTGTCAGAGCGGCCACGCTGGATCGCATAAAAGGTAAGATTTTCTGAAGTTCGTTTTTTTATGTTTCCTGGCTATCTAAACATTGATGAAGACAGGAGGTCAGGGAATAGCCCCTTAACCCCCTGGTTTCAATCAGTGTAGAAAAGGAAACAGATGTTGCATTAATGACCTGTAACCCAGAACATAGGATTTAAGGAACACTAAACTTAAAAAAAAGTATTTGGGCATCCGGTCTATTATTCCACAGGGAGGTGAGAATTGCTTATTCTCACCTCCCTGTGAAATCATATTTCTCAGGGACCTGGAACCTTACTTACGCCGCGCTCCTCTTGCAAGCGACCTGCACAGAACAGCTGTTCTGTCCCGATCGTAGCGCCCTATCTTTGTATTGGCTCCCATATTTTACCCACCCGCATTTGCGCCTTAGATAGGGCTCGCGGTCCTGGAGAGCGGCGTCATAAGAAGTAGCGTCTTGAGAGGAGCACGGTAAGGTAGTTCCAGGCCACAGATGATTAAAAAGTCCTCGCACTCGTAACAATTGTGGTGCTCACTCCTCAAAACAATCCACCCTTGATGGATGAAGATACGAGAACAATTAAATAGCAAGGGTGGCACTACTCCAAACTAAATTTATTCAATTAGACGCAAACACATCTCACAGACGTTTTCGGGGGGTACGTGCCCCCTTCTCCGGCCCCTAAACGTTGACTTAACTGGTCATTAGCCTGTCTGATGGGAAAATTAGCTGGTCTGTAAACAGCATAATACTAATTGTTTATAGGACATGTATGCTAATAGTGTTTAGATGTGTCTGGGTGCATTTTTTAGTGATGTCACTATGACATCAACATGACATCATAATTTTCCATAGATTAAATTTTGGCCCAAAAAAGAATTGCACTTGGTGCGACTTCTTATTCCATATCTGTTAATAGTGCTTAAAAGGGTCTGGGTGCATTTTTTAATGATGTCACTATGACATTAGCATGACATCATAATTTGGAGACTGACAGGTTCATGTAAATTAAATGTTTAACCCTTTGCTGTTCCGAACACACAAACCCACCTGACAGATTTACTCCCAGTTGCTGCCTTATGAAAGAAAGAAGTCAAATAAAATACACATTATTGGCATCTGGTTTTATTTTCCATTAAAATGAAGCTTTAATCATATTTACCTTTACAAGGGAGATTTGAATCACTGCATAGAAATATAATTTTTACTTAACATTAGGGGGCAGTGCTGCATGGGGTAGAAGCTTTTTAGGTAAGTATGTTAAGTGGTAGCAGATGCTAAAATCAGTTTGTACATATTAGGTATAGGATGCATTTTCACATTGTGTGGCCAATTTTATGTACAGTGTGCTGGGGTACTATCATATGTTTCTGACTTCATTAAGAGAAAGACAGACGGTACTTTTATGAGCCCCAATTCCCCTGTAAACTAATACATTTTTTCGGAGGCAACACAAATATGATCAGGAAAAGATATTTCCCAAGAAAAAGAAGCCTACGTAACCCTATGTTTTGTGTGACAGGTATTAAACCTGCTGTTCTGTGTGACAGATATTATACCTATTGTTCTGTGTGACAGATATTATACCTATTGTTCTGTGTGACAGATATTATACTTATTGTTCTGTGTGACAGGGATTATACCTATTGTTCTGTGTGACAGATATTATACCTATTGTTCTGTGTGACAGGTATTATACCTATTGTTCTGTGTGACAGGGATTATACCTATTGTTCTGTGTGACAGATATTATACCTATTGTTCTGTGTGACAG